>VSMD01057821.1:0-32707 GCA_008750895.1 Mirza zaza | reverse complement strand
GTCTGATTTGGTAATTGTACTAAACCTATGAGCCTAAAAATTGATACCTAATTTTATTGATGTGTATATATAAAGGTACCACAATATTAAAAAAAAAAAAAAAACAGTATGAACGTGGCTCCTCATATGAAGATCTGCCACTTACTCAATTTTGGGAAACATTGAATGCACCTGTTATCAGGTCCTGGCTCTGCCTCTGGTAGAAGCTGGTCACACTAGGGGCCTAAGTCACATCCTCTGACACAGACTGTCCCTCATCAAAACACAATTTTATACACCATTTATTCACCCGTTATTCAGATACTTTTCGAGCATCTCATATGAGCTGAGGGCTTGTATTTCTTGGGAAACGAGCTACTGATACTAACAGGATTAAGGTCCTGATCTCAGGAGCACCAACTGCAGCTTGAGAAACAGGACAGAAATGATTCTAGTACGGTGTGGTAAGGACAGTGATAGTTATGTATAGAAAATATGTGGAGTGGGGAGGGTGGGCACCGACTCAGCCTGAAGAAAGAGTGAGTGCTTTCACAAGGAGGTGGTGTGTACTTTGGTTCTTAAAGAATGAATGGGAGTTATTGAGGCAAATGGTAGGGGAGAGAAGGGAGGGCATTGTAAGAAGAGGCATTCACCTCTTTATTCCAGGGGACCCGTGGGGAATATGCCAAGAAGAGATCTCACGATGTGCTTTTTAAATACTCTCAGGAAACCCTAAAATGCCTAAACTAACTTACCTGTTGGTGTGAACAGACATTAGATGCTGGGACTGGGGAGATTTAAGGGCGTCATATTGCCCTGTACCTTAAAGAGGGTGAAAGAAGAATTACCCATTGTCCCAGCCCCACGTTCCACCGTGAAGTCTGCAGAGTGTTTGGTGCTCCCTCTCTGGACTCCCACTCTTAACTTCAGACACCATTTCCCTTCCGCGTCTGCAGCTTAAGTTCCATGTCTGCAGCTTAAGCTCCACTCCAGGATGTAAATATCATTGCCAGATGCAGAGCAGGCTGCAGGAGCAGAGAGGGGCCACAAGAGGGCAGTGCTCCCTTCAGGTGGTGGCTCCACACAAATTCATCTTCCCTCCCTGAGCACAGCGCTCTTTTCTACAGCCTGTGGCATGGTCCTGTAGAGCAGTTTGTCCTGCTTAACACACGAGCCAGATTTGGATCAAGAAACTACAGAAACAACCCTCCCAGCTTTGGTGTATCCCTGAACAAGACCTTCCACTGCTTCTCAGCCGGCCATGCTGTGGGCTTCCTGCTCAGGACTTGTGATCTTGTTGATATTCAGTGAGTAATACTTACTCAAAACGTCTTAGCTGTCCTATTGCTTGCTCTTAGGTTGACCTTTAACCTCTTCCAAACTGGGACTATGCTCTTACATTGCCAATTTAACAAAGCCTTTACTGTTTTTAGGAGGGACCAATGGAGACTCCGTGACCCAGACAGAAGGCCCAGTTACCCTGCCCGAGGGGGAAGCTCTGACCTTGAACTGCACTTACCAGAGCAGCTATGCAGCGTTCCTTTTCTGGTATGTCCAGTTTCAAAATAAAGAGCCTGAGCTGCTCCTGAAAAGCTCATCGGAAAACCAGGAGACGGACAGCAGAGGTTTCCAGGCCAATAATAATAAGAGTGACAGCTCCTTCCACCTGAAGAAACCCTCAGTGCAGCTGTCAGACTCGGCTGTGTACTTCTGCGCCATGAGAGGCACGGTGAGAGGGACTGAGGGGGGAGCCCTCCACAAACCCTGCGGGCGCAGGTGGGGCCTGGGTGTGCGTGGCCTTCAGGAGCTTCAGCATTATTTCCTCTTTCTGGTGGTGTCCTATGCTGGGGTCTTCTTCCAACTACTTCCAGCTCTGATCCTTCAGAGCCAAGGAAAAGTGGAATTCTTGGATTACTCTCCAGAGAGGAATTGGAGGGGACACAGTATAAAAATTCTGTTTTCTAGAAATGCCTCTGTTTTTAGCCCAGATGTCTCTTTTTTCCCCCAGATGGCATACAATCCTGAAAAGGGACGTTAACTCTGCTACATGACAGTTCAGTTGCTGTTCACTGAAACATTTCATAACCCATTAATAAAAATTCTGAGGAAAAATAGTTCCTGGACTAAAGTGTCACCTTGAATCTCATACCTTGTGTTTTCAGACGAGGGTTGTATGTCTTGCTGAGCTTCACCTGTAGAAACTCCATCTTCAGAGACTGTTGCATTTATTCTCTCTTCACTTGACTTGTGTTTCTCTTGTGTTTGCCTCAAAATACTGCTGCACAAATAAGTTCTATGAGGAGACAGCCCTGACGAGAGGTTTTCCTTCTGTCACAGGCCCTGCGCTTTCAGAAGAGCCCAGTCAGTAAAGGCTGTGCCCATGATGTGTCTTGCTCACACTGTTAAAATACCTTGGTATCTATTTATTGTAACATCAAATAATGATCCAGTTTCTGGACTTTAGGATCTGGGCTACAAGAAATCCTAGATTCTAGACATGGCTATAACTGTGGAACCTAACATATTATTTTTATCATTTCATTTATGCCCATGATCCTTCTGAAGTGTGCCAAATTCAGCAGCCAAGGAAGAACTCAGGTGACTATCTATAAGAGGAGATAGACTCTAGTTCCCTGGGACCCCAGATAGATAAAATAATTTCATGCTTCTCTACACCAAAGAAGCACAAAACAGAAATGTTAGCCCCTCGCTGAAACCCTCAGAGGGTGTAGCTAACCAAGAGAAACTTTTATTAATATTCTAAAGGGCTGTGAGCCTTGTGCCTTGTTTGTCTTTTATCCATCTTGCATGCTTCTGTGGATTCCACAGGTACAGAGGCAAGTTTTGCAGGACCTGAAGCTTCTTTAATTTCTGGAGCTCTCTTTAAGAAAACAAAATCACAAATACAAGTTTCTGAGTCCTGAGGTAGGAAAAGGCCCTGAGATCAAAGCTAATTTACTTCTTGGTAAATCTGCATCTGGGGTCCCATAGAGATCATGTTCTTCTTTAAGACTGAAATATTATAATAGTCTTAGTTTGTCCTGATGCTGACAGTCCTCTTTGCACTGCAGCACTTGAGTCACTTTAGTTATCATTAATGTGAGAATTTTCACCTCTATATTTTTTAAATAACAGCTTTATTGATATAATTCACATACTATAAACTTCATCCTTTTTAAATGTTGTAAGTAAATGGTTTTTAGTATATTTACAGTGTCAATCATGACTACTATATAATTCCAAAATATTTTCACCACCTTGCAAAGAAACTCTGTATGTATCATCCATCACTCCCATTCTCTTCTTCCCCAGCTACTGACAACCACTAATCTACTTTCTACCTCTGTGGATTCGTATATTCTGGACATTTTATATAAAGGGAATCATATAATTTAGGGCCTTTTGTATCTGGCTTCTTTCACATAGCATGATGTTTTAGAGGTACATCCTTGATATAGCATTTATCAGTACTTCACTACCTTTTGTGGCCACATAATAATCCATTGTATGAATATATCACTAATTTCTTTATCCATTCATCAGTTGATGGACATTTGAGTTGCTTCCATTTTTCAGCTTTTATAAGTAAAGCTCCTGTGAATAATTATATACACATACTCTGTTATTTTAAACTCTGTTATATTTTGAGTTAGGAGTTTCTGTTTTTGTTTGTTTTATTTGGTACCAACATTACTTTATAGATATACAATGAATAACTATATAAGAAAATGCCCTTTTAAAATAATAAATTATACCAAAATGAGACTTAATGTCTGATACATGACCAGTATTCTTAATAATTACATGATAGAGCCATCTAAAAGTTTGTCTTCATTTTTTCAATAATACAATTGTATTCTTAGATTTCATGATTATTATGTTTACATTTGAAGGAAAACTTAATGCAATATTACAAGCTGTGGTTTATGCAAATGACAATCATAACAGTCATTTGCAATATCTACATATTGAAGCCAAAAAACTCAGTCACCATCTTCTATGTTCTTGAACCATAAATTTGCTTAGATGCATTCTGACTGAATAGTCTGGCTGTAGGAGCTTCAGTGGCTGGCTGTTATCAGGAGACATAGGAGTATTCACCATGGAAATAGGGACTATGTATTTTCCAAATACAAATAATACTTTGCATGGCAAATGTGTCTGCTCATTGAGAATACAGGACACAGCATTTTCTGTTCTGCTATAATGTATATCTCTTTTTAAGATTTTGTTTTTATACAATTAATAAATAAAGATATGATGTCAATATGATGTGGAAGTTGCATTGATTCTCTGATTTTTTCCCAAGCATGTTAAGAATTGTATCACACTAAAGAACTCTCAGGGGCAAGTTTTTCACTATGTACCTTGGGTTTGTCAATGACCAAAGACATGACCAATGAAATTATGAATTGATAAGTTAGATTTCATTAAAATTAAAAATGTCATATACCATGGTATACTACTCAGCCATAAAAAAGATGGTGAACTAATACCTCTTGTACTAATCTGGGTAGAACTGGAGACCATTTTTCTAAGTGAAGTATCACAAGAATGGA
This sequence comes from Mirza zaza, assembly GCA_008750895.1. NCBI lineage: Eukaryota > Metazoa > Chordata > Mammalia > Primates > Cheirogaleidae > Mirza > Mirza zaza. The sequence continues at coordinate 28,169 of VSMD01057821.1, read as the reverse complement.
AAAACAAAGACCACATGTGCTCACCATTAGATTGGAATTAATCAATACTTATGTGCACATATGGGAATAACATTCTTCAGAAATCATGCAGGTTGGGGAGGGAGGAAGGGATGGGTAAATTCACACCTAATGGGTACAGTGCACGCTATCTGGGTGATGGGTACACTTTGGCTCAAATGGTACAAAATTTATGTAACCAAAATGTTTGTACCCCTATAATATCCTGAAATAAATTTCAAAAACATCATAAAACCACTTTATACCCCATAAATATATGCAACCATAATTTGTTGAGAATATATGGAATCAACTTAGCTCATTGTCATTCTCCCATTCATAACCTGAGTCAGGTCCTATACTTTAACATATTTTAAATATATCTTTCATTAATTTAGAAGTGCAAAAAGTGTAAATAATTATATAATGCACACGGATACACCCCTCACCCAGCTTAAGAAATAAAGCAATAGCAACATAGTTGAAGCCTCAAGGGAGCCCTTCGTGATCTCACTGTCCCCTAGAAGTTAATCACTTTTCTGAATTTGGCATTTATTATTCTAATGAATTTCTTTGTAGTTTTGCTGCCCACATTACCCACATTTATATCTTTAACTATATGTAAGAGGTATGCTTTCACCTTTATATGGAATTTCTGCACTTTGTCTTTTGTGATACTCTATGTTATATTTGTGATATTCTTCTTGATCTATTCTTACCACAGAATAATATATAGCAGTGAAAAAAAGAAATATAAATGTGTTGTAAAAAATTTAAAAATTTCATCTTATCTGTAAAACATACTGTCAAAAGAATAAAAAGATAAGCCACAGACTGGTAGAAAATAATTGGGAAAAGACATAACTGAAAAAAGACACTATTATCCCAAATATATAAAGAACATGTAAAACTCAATGATAAGAAAAGAAACAACCTAATTAAAAATGATCCAAAGACCATGACAGATAATTTACCAAAGATGATATACTGATAGCAAATAGCATATGAAAGCATGCTCTGCATAATATGGCAACAGGAAAGTGCAAATTAAACAATGCGATACCAATACACACTTATTCGAATGGTTAAATTCCAGAACACTGACAAAAGCACGTGCTGGCAAGGATGTGGAGCAACAGGGACTCTCATTTATTTCTGGTGGGATGTAAAATGTTACAGCCACTTAGAGAGACAGTTTGGCAGCTTCTTTCAAAACTAAACATACTCTTACCATTCAATCCAGCAACTGTGGTCCAAGGTATTTACCCGAAGTAGTTGAAAACTTATGTCCACCCAAAAATCTACACAGGGATATTTAGATCATCTTTGTTCATAATTGCCAGAACTTGAAAGCAAGTAAGATGCTTATCAGTAGGTGAATGGAAAAATAAACTTTGGTATGAGACAATGGAATATATTCAGCACTAAAAATAATTGAGCTATGGGGGAGATCTTTGGAGGACAGTGGAGAAAAAATGTGTGAGATAGTGAGAGACTCTGGAGTACTTCTTGGGTAAAGAAAAAGTGGGGGATGGTTTAAAGAAATGTTGCTATAGTTATGAGTCTGACCTTTGTTAATGTCCCTTAATAAACATAAATAAATTTTAAACTATGTTTTACAAATCAGTTGGGCAGAGTGGCTCACCCCTGTACTCCCAGCATTTTGGGATGCTTAGGAAGGAAGATCAATCGAGCACAGGAACTTGAAGTCACAGTGAGCTATGACTGAGCTACTGTATTCCAGCTGAGAAAGATCCTGTCTCAAAACAAAAAACAAACAAACAAAAAAATTGAGCTATGAAGCCATGTAAAGACTGAAGAAACTTTAAATGAATATTACTAAGTGAAAGAAATCAATCTGAAAAGACTATACTGTATGATTCCAATCCTACGACATTCTAGAAAAGGCAAAAGTATGGAGACAGAAAAAGGATCAGTGGTTGCCAGGGGTTAGGGAGCAGTAAGGGATGAATAGGCAGAGCATAGAAGAGTTTTAGGGCAGAGAAACTAATCTGTGTGATACTATAAAGGTGGGTACATGTTATTACACATTTGTCTAAACCAATAGAATGTACAACACCAAGAGTAAACCCTAATGACTCAGAGTGATAATGATGTGTCAATGTAGGTTCATCAACTATAACAAATATATCCCTCTGGTGCAAGACGTTGATAATGGCGGGGGCTATGTCTGTGAGGGGGCAGGGACTATATGGGAAACATCTGAATCTTCTGCTCAATTGCTCAATTTTGTTGTGAACATAAAATTGTTCTAAAAAATATAGTCCATAGAAAAAAAGACTGTGATGATATCCCTACATCTACTGTTAAAGATACTGATTTGTGAAGAACAATAACAAAAAATTTTGATAAACTCGGTCTTATTGTAAATACATGACCTCTCATGGACCTATATGTAAAGGAGTAAAACCCAAGTCCTGATATCTTAAGGCTACAAAGAATTTATTGATTGTGATGTAAGGAATAAATGCTAATGTAGTTGAACTCTGCTGGTATTTTTGTTAGGATTTCTATTATTTTTTATAATGCTTTGGTTACAAATTGTATATTTTGTGGGGTTCCCTTATCCTGATTTCCACTATAATTAATATATGTAATTTGGAAGACCAGAAGGATTTTCAGGAATGCACGTATTAAGTTATAGCAGAAATTCCTCTATTGGGGCACTGAGTAGAATTTTTGGAATTTATTTTTGTTCACTCACAAACACATATAAGATGTGTGTGCAAATATACACATATGTATTTTTCCCTGTTGATATTTGACATGGCACACACTGGACAAATTTTGTGACTCTGGAGGTACAATATGAAATCATTCATTAACGATAAAATATTTCTCATGTAACTTTTGCTGGATTCCACAACTGGCAATGTAGGGACAAAGATTGAGACTAAAAGTTTTGCCTTTCTGTTAGAGAGTCAAAGCTCTGATTACTTTTCATCTTAATTCTGTCAAGAGAAAAGGAAGCATATATAAAAGGTGCATAACTGTTTTAACTCATGTATTGACTATAGCTCATAATAAATTGTAAGTTCCATATTTTCATCCAAGATGAATTAACTGAACATAATTTGATTTTATTGCTGTTTATTTCAAGTCTAGTAGATTATAATGAGACAAAAATAGGTGCTCAGGATAGCCTACCATCTCCCACCTACACAGGAAGCATGTGACAAGACACAGTCAAACTTGTCCTATATCTGCTAGCTGTATTTCCTGTATGGGGCAGAAGCACCACACAGCCCAGTAACTTTGCTTGTACTTCTTGAGTGCAGGCTGCAAAATTAAGATCTGGACTGGAAACAGAACACAGAGTACTTAACTCAGGGTAAAAGCTGCCAATATGCTGCTCGCCAGCCTGCTGAGGGCAGTCATAGCCACCGTCTGTCTTGGTAAGGATGGCCACAAGCACAGGACTCAGGTTCTTGTCAGCTCTGACTGATGTGGGGAGAGGCAGAACACTGTAGTCTAATGATGCTCAGAAAGGAGGGATAATGGGTAATACAATGGGAGCATGGGTCCTAAGCCACTTTATCCCTTATATCCCCAGGGTTACAAAAAAGGGATCGATTAGTCTATCTTTTTCCTCTTTCTTACAGGACCCAGCATGGCCCAGAAGGTAACTCAAGCTCAGCCTGAAATTTCTGTGGTGGAGAAGGAAAGTGTGACGTTGGACTGTGTGTATGAAACCCGTCATATGACTTATTACTTATTCTGGTACAAACAACCACCAAGTGGAGAAATGATTTTCCTTATTCATCATGACTCCTTTAACGAGAAAAATGAGACAAAAGATCGGTATTTTCTGAATTTCCAGAAATCCATCAATTCCATCAGCCTCACCATCACAGCCTCAGAGCTCACGGACTCAGCTGTGTATTTCTGTGCTCTGAGAGAAGCCACAGTGAGACTCGTGCCTGCGGGAGCCCTACAAAAACCTCAAGAGATAGGGCCCCCAGGGAGAGACTCCATCACAGACAGGAAGAAGCAGGGGCTGTGTCAGCACACATGGGGATTTGGATAGGAAATCTTAGTTCATTTATACACAATGTTTAGATATGCCATTTATTAGAAGTATATATATATATATATATATATATATATATCTTCTTTAAGATACATTGCAATAGAATGTATAGCACATATTTTTATATCACATCTAGAAATTATAAAAAAGTACAATAACAAAATACATTAATCTCATGTTGCTTTTATTGAAATGGGAAAACTATTGAATTATCTTCAGACCAAAGGAGTGATTCCACTGATGAGCTGTCAAATTTTTATAATCATTCACACAATTATGCATTCATTATTATGTAGAATGCTTTAGTCCACTTGTAATATAAATGCTTTTCATTGATTGTTCTCAAAATAGCATCATTATTCAATGAGGTAGAATAAATTATTTAATTTAGACTTCCTTCCATAATCATACTAACAGCCTATTATACAGCAGAATAGATGTGAAATGTCCCTCAAATTTCCTCTGTCAGGCTCTTCTCTTTTTGTGATGTGATCATGATTTTTTAAAAACATCTAAATATTTTACTCTCAGTTAGAGGCTGCCTGTGAAGGGAGATGGTTAAGGTGGAAATTTGTCCTGACCTATCAAGTCTCTTGCCTTTATCTTTTATCCTCTGAGTTCTGGCCAGTTTGAAGCTGAGAAGTGTTCAGGGTCAGAATGACAGCTTCCATGACAACCAATATCTAATGGTCCTGTCCTATGTCTACTTCCTGTCTAAACAAATTTTTTTTTTCAGATATTACAACAGGTGCTCAGGAGCAAGGATTTTTATTTCTTTTGCTTCACATAACCTTGAGTTAATTATCACCATTTAAAAATCAGGCATCATACTAAAAACTATTATAGATTTCTAACTTACCTATAAAAATGTGAAGATCTAGGAACATTAGACTTTCTGGGGTAGAGGTCAAAAGTTCTGTTTGAACACATAATGACTTTGATGTATATTCATTTTATTTATAAAATATATTCACATTTACCATTCATTTCACAGTGTGAATTAATTTAATAGTAAAATATTAAATTGTTAGTTATAAGATATAAACTAATCCTCAAGACAAATAAATATGAATTAACATTTCATGAAATTATACATGGTTCCTTCCATGATTTCATGTATCACAATGTGTATCCTAGTTTGAAAGACTTAAGTATAATTTATTCATTAATTTAAAATATATTTAGTATCTATAGTAAGTATTGAGGAAATATTAGTTAACAAAACAGATATAATTTCTGCCTTTATGGAGGTCATGTTCCAGTGGACTGTAGTACTATCCAGTATAGAACACTAAACTGAAATTTTACACAAACAAGCTCTGTAACCTTTAAGGAAATAGTAACTCTTCTGACCCTCATTTAAGGTTTTCTGTTTTCTCATTTGTAAAATGTAGAGGTTTAGTTAGCAGTTGATGAATAGTTCTTTCTAAAATTTTACTTGCGTCACAAGAACACTTAATCCTCTGCCTTTCTGAGTTCCTAATACTTATTAGCTACCCCTCTCTATTTGGTAAAGGTCAATTTGTTGTTATAGAAATTTGCATGGTGCTCCACACATTGCATGATAATGTACAAGTAGTAACAAGAAGCCAAAGGGAGCAGGCAGAGGGGAGAGTGACTTGTGAAGTCATTTAATTTCAATACACGGAAGGCATAAGCTGGGCCTAAGAGGGAGAAGGAAAGAAAGAGACAGAAAAGGAAGGAAGAGGAGAAAGAAGAGGGAGAGAGGAGAGAGGAAGGGTGAAGAAGAGAGGAAGGGAAAAGGAGAAAGGGCAAGAACAGGTACTAATTCATAAGTAAATTATTTTTATTTGAATTTGATGTTATGGTTTCTTTGACAAGGCATTAGATAACACTTTCTTTCTGTAGCTTGGGAGAATCAGGAAAAGTAGAAGATGCCAATTTGACAAGCACGAGGTCATACTGAACTTTGACTACCTGGCTGGACCTGCAGAGGACACAGCTCCTCTTGTGAAGTTCTAAGGCAGGATGACAGACAGATTTTATAGTCATAGGAATGCCACATGTCCCTTCTAAAATGAAGATAATTCACCTGTCTCTAGAGGAAGAAAGAACATTGTAACTGGGTGAGAGTCTTTCAATATCAAAGTGCTGTCTAGATCTGGGTAGCAAATGCAAATGCTCACAGGTGCTTAGAACACGATAAAATTAGTGTAGTTGCTGAAGTGTTTAAAGGAGATGCAGGCCTGATGATGTGTCAACTAGCACTGAGCCTTGGCATCAGAGGATAAAATAAAGTGATGTGGTAAACCCAACTCTTCTCCAAAGTGGCAGAGGTATCCTGAAAGATTACCCAGGGATTGCCCCTGAGTTCCATCCAAGACAGGATGCAAGCTTATTAAATGTGGAGAAACTAATGCACAGGAGCTATAGTACAGGCAGCCTCCTGGTGAGGAACTAGGGAAACAAAGCCATCACAGTCTGAAGGACAGCTGAGGCCTGTCCCAGAACAGCAGAGGCTTATTTCAGCTCCTGTGAGTAAGGTGACTGACAATGACCACCAGGTTTCAGCCCCTGCTACTTCCTAAAGATCCTTCTTCTCTCTCTTAAGGTATTCCCTGAAATTAGTCAACCTCATACCCCCTATCTCAGAGCATCTGATCTTGCACATGGTATCTTAACTGCAGACTCAATTCAAATAAAGCATGTAACACACACATGTGTGCATACACACACCCCCCAGCTGGGCAAACTAATGAGCTGTCCAGGGTCCTGAAATACTTAGCATACACAACTTCTATTCTGGATCTATAATTTTCTTTTTAAAAGAAGAATGAAAGTAGATATTAGGTACATATTATGTGTGATATAAAGAAGCTCTGAACTTTACCTCTTATCCCTTTTCATATTACTATGTGTAGCAATTGCCTCACCCCTAGTATAACCTGTCTACCACCCACTACTTTGCTGTGCTTACCTTCCTGTCCATTTTCTTCCAGACAATGAGATACAGGTCCAATTGCAAGGTGATCTCCCCCAAAACACATGGAAACTTTAGAAATATTGCATAGATAAAGTTTTCTTTGGAAAAGAAGAAAATTTCCCATCAGAGTCATATATCCTTGGTAGTGACCAGTACAATGCCAAGTGTATACTCTCCCTTGATGTAAAATGGAATCTCTAATGTTTCATTCCATCATTATTCTATAATCTCCAGTCTCCCTCAGCATTTCCAAAGAGAAAGAAATAAAATTAGCTGGACTTGAAATAGTAACTCAATCCAATGGACTTCCCATAGAAGTGAAAAACATCCTCAGTTTTTATTTATTATATTACAAAAGACGCTGCCCTCTAGATCCAATCACCAATTTATAGTAAGTACAAAGGGCAGAGGAACACATTAAACCTATCACAGCATACAATAAGCAAAACCCACAGCATGGAAAAACGTTACAGGACAAATTTAATTTTTTCAACAATAAATTACAAAGTATGAAATGGAGTTAGGGAATCTACAGGTTAAAAGAGACTTAAAATATATTGATCAATAACAATATTTGACTTTTTGGTAGATTCTGAATCAACTAATTGGAAATTTGAATATATCGGATATTTGATTATATTAAGGAATTGCCAATAATTTTTAGGTGTAATGTGGTATCATAGTTGTATTTTTATAAGTTAAAATTCAGAAATATATACTAAAATAATCAAAAAATAAATTACCTTGTTATATGGATAAGAAGACTAAAGGTTATCATTATTATAACATTGCCTCAGTTTCCTTATCAATAAAATGGTGATAATACAATTACCTTGTGAAATTGAGATGAAAATTATACACATATATACATAAACATATATGTAAATTAAATGATACATAATTTTAGAGACACACATAATTTTAGCACTGGTACATAGCATGACATCCTGACATAGTAGAGAGTCAGTTCATGATAGCCATTATTACAATAAAAGGTAGAATTTGTTCATGGCCAGATTTTCAGTCATGAATGATTTTTATAAAACCATGCTGCTCCTCAACATGTTTGTCAATATCTTTAAATGAGATTCCTGAAATCCCTATTAAAACAAATAAACAGGAGACAGCTAAAGGCCAGATAAATGCCTCTGGAATGGAGAAGGCCTGGCTTATAACATTAAACATCTAAAACCTGGCTTTCTAAAAGAAAATGCTTACTTAAATTAGAACAGTGATGTTAAAAAAAAAAAGAAAGAAAAGAAAAAAGTTGGCATTTCAAGGACCAAATTACCAAAGTAAGGTTACCTGTCTCTCATAAGGCTAAGGGTATAAGGTTTCTGTCATCCAAGTATGGTCCGGGAACCCTAGGGAGACCTTTCAGGGAGTCTGGCACACCAAAACTATTTTATAACAGTAAGACATTATTTGCCTCTTCCACTTTCATAGTCTCACAGTTGTATAGGCAAGGTTTCCAGAGTCTACATGGCGTGAGATAAGGTCATCACTCTGATGTAATATATCTCTATGTAATATAATGTGTGTGTGTATATATATATATACACAATGTAATATATATAATATATAATGTAATATATCTCTACCTCTATCTCTATTCCACATAAAACCTCTTTGGAGTCTTCTTGGACTCTCTTTGTAAGAATATAAAGGGATCCTCAGACCAACAAATTTTAGAGCTCATGCTTTACAGAATATATATTCAATTTATCACTGTCTGACTTTGAATAATATTTTACCACTTCACATATAGTGTAATAAACTTACAACATTTATCTTCCATCCTTTGTGCTATTGTTGTTATACATTTTTGTTTTACGTGAGTTAAAAACCCTACAATGCAATTTTATAGTTTTTCCTTTAAACAATTTTTTAAAGTTTTTTAGCACTTTAGAGTTGAGCTCTGGCCTGCATTGTTTCTGATGAAAAGATGGCTGCCGTTCTCAGCTTTGATTCCTTATACCTAATATGTCCTTTCCTGTCCTTCTCCTCCCACCCATGCTGGTTTTAAGATTATCTCTTTATTACTTGTTTTAAGAAACTTGATTATGATGAATCCTGAAGTAATATTCTTTATAGTTCTTTTTCTTCGTATCTGTGAATTTATAATTAAACCTGAAAAATTATCAGCCATTTTTTTCTTTAAATGTATTTCTTTCCCTCCCTATCTTCTTCTGAAACTTAAGTTAGACACTTAGACCCTTGAATTTGTAGAGCTCAAGGATGATATTCCTTTTTTCAATCCTTTGTGTCTCTGCTTCATTTTGGATAATTTCTGTTGTTTTTTTTTTAAATTCTCTGAGCTTTTCCCCTGTGGTTTCTAATCTGCTGATAATCCTACGCAACTTATTTTTCATTTTATTTATTTATTATTTCTACAAGTTCCATTGGGATCCTTTTATATCTTTCATTTTTCTCTGCTTCATTTTCCTATATTTCTATTTTTTCCTAGAATTCTATTTTTTTCAGTTTTAAAATATTAAGGAGGTACAAAAGTTTTTGTTACATGAATACACTCTGTAATGCAGAGCTTTCAGTGTTCCTGCCCCCAGGACAGTGTTCTTTGTACCCAGTAGGTAAATTTTTACCCCTCATCCCCATTCCAACTTGCTCCCTTCTTAGTTTCCAATGTCCTTTATGCCTTTTGTGTCCATGTGCACTCAGCATTTAGCTCCGGCTTATTAGTGAGACATGTTCCTATTTCTTTACATCCTTGAACATTGTGTGTGTATATATTAATATATATCACAATAATTTTAAACTCCTTTTATTAATAGTAATTATGTCATCTGTGTCATTTTTAAGTCTGTTTCAATTGATTGATTTTTCTTCTGGTTATAGATCATATTTTCCTGCTTCTTCACATGCCAGATAATTTTGATTAGGTACTAGATGTTGTGTACTTTACATTTTTGCATGCTGAATTTTGTTATATCAGTGATATAAAGGACATGAGAAACCAAGAAAGGGGAGGGAGGGCAGGTGAGAGGCTGTGGGATAAAAATGTACTACCAACCCTGACTTAAGCATTATACAAGGTATGCATATAACAAAAGCATTTGTACTCCCTTAATTAATATTTTGAAATTAAAACAAACAAAAACCCCACAAACTAACCAAAAGTATAGTAGTCCATGGTGAATTGGTAAAAATGCTAGTCCTTCATCACAGATTATTTGAGAAGAACTGCATTAGATATTTCCTCTGTGAGATGGCATGCTGATTGTGTCTGGTGGGATGACTAGAACTAATTCAGGTAAAGGACAGAAGAAGAGTAGAGAGAAATTTCTAGGCAGAAAGAGACTTCTCTGAGCCATGGAAACCACAGGGACAAAATCAGACTATTCTACTTAAAAGTTGTGCCTGGGACTGTTTGGAAAGTTATAGATCTCTGCAACATGGAAAAAATGATGCAAGTAATAATTGAATATTGCCCAAAGTATAGTTTGTGTGTCTATAAAGTGAATGTTGAGTGCTACTTAGAGTGCTACTAAGAGTTCTTCTTAGAGTGCTACTCCATTCTACGTTCCCCTCAAGCTATTTTATTATATTACTATTAAAAAAGGTCAATGTATACCATAGAGTACTATTCAGCTCTAAGAAACAACAGTGATATAGCACATCTTATATTTTCCTGGTTAGAGCTGGAACCCATACTACTAAGTGAAGTATCCCAAGAATGGAAAAACAAGCACCACATATACTCACCAGCAAACTGGTATTAACTGAGCAGCACCTAAGTGGACACATAGGTACTACAGTAATAGGGTATTGGGCAGGTGGGAGGGGTTGGGGGAGAAGGCGGGTATATACATACATAATGAGTGAGATGCGCACCATCTGGGGAATGGTCATGCTGGAAACTCAGACTTGTGGGGAGAGGGGGGAAAGGGCATTTATTGAAACCTTAAAATCTGTACCCCCATAATATGCCGAAATAAAAAAAAATAAAAATAAAAAAAGGGCAGACATGGCTGTGGTACAATTTTCAGGGAAACCACCAGAGGGTGCTGCTTTTTCAGATGCAGTTTGCATTTGCATTCAGGTGATGGTTTGACACGCCTCTTTTTAAGTCACAAGACAGACTGTTGTACAGAAAGGGGCTCTTACATTATGACTGAGGAGTTTCTATAGTATTTCACCAGAGACTAGTCCTACCAGATTTGATGCATTGCAAGGAGCAAGGATCATTTCCTTCTACCAACATGCTTTCTGTCTCCTGCTCAGTTCTTGTGATCTTAATATTTAGTAAGTAACATTTTATCTTAAGCCTTAATGATATTTCATTTTCCTATAATAATGATAACCTTTAGTCATCTTATCCATATAACAAGGTCATTTATTTTTTATTTCATTTTATTTTTTTTAGGGAGGAGCAATGGAGACTCAGTAACCCAGACAGAAGGCACAATTACTCTCTCAGAAGGGGCACCTGTGACCCTGAACTGCACTTACCAGACCACTTACTCAGTTGCTTACCTTTTCTGGTATGTCCAATATCTCAATCAATCTCCTCAACTCCTCCTGAAGAGCTCAACAGAAAACAAGAAGAGTGAGAATCAAGGTTTTCAGGCCAATCTTGTTAAGAGTGATAGATCCTTCCACCTGGAGAAAGCCTCACTCCACATGTCAGACTCGGCTGTGTACTACTGCGCTCTGAGGGACACAGTGAGAGGGACTGCAGGGGGAGCTGAGCACAAACCCTGAGAGCTGGGGGGCTGACGGTGAGCAGCCTTAGAGTTACATTCTCTCCTAGGCAGTATTTAGTGTTTCCATAAGAAAATTAACCAATCTCAGGTCTAATTCCTGGAAACCTGGGAGGTCGTGAATCACTCTGCAGGCAGTATAGGGTGATGTCAGTGTTAAAGAGAACCCAAGTTTCCATCTTCAGAAGGGCCAGTGTTCGGCCAGAAAGGCTTCTTTCTCCTTCAAACGCATGTGCTGCATAACGACGTTTTGGTCAACAAATGGGCTGCATATATGACAGTGGTCCCATAATATTATAATGCGGTATTTTTACTGTACCTTTTCTATGTTTAGATATGTTTAGATACACAATTACCATTGTGTTACAATTGCCTACAGTATTCCGTACAGAAACATACTGTACAGATTTGTAGCCTAGGAGCCATAGGCTGTATCATATAGCCTGGGTGTGTAGTAGGCATACCAGGCAGGTTTGTGTAAGTACACCTTATGATGTTCACACAGTGACGATGCATTTCTCAGAACATACCCTGTCATTGAACAATGACCTACTTCTCATGGGAAACATTTCCAGAAAACTCTGACATGGGATTAATCTCTACCAAGATGTTTTACCTATTTATTTAAAATCACCAGGGATCTTGTGCTCTTCTTCATGAAATCATTTATGAACCGAATGACAGACACAGAATCTGGTCTTTATTTTCCTGCATAGGTCTCCACAACAAAGGTAGGCTTTGCCTCTCCTTGGTCTCTGGTGCAGAAAGTTCAACCCATCTCCCCACCAACATTTCATTCCATGAAGCTGCTCAGGAAACACTGCTTCAAAAGGATCCTCAAGAGAAAGGACACTGAGGGACATCTCCTCCCCTGTCCTCACTACACAGTAGGTGAGAGGAATCCCAGTCAGGAAAGGACTCTTGGTGTTCAGTCTCCTCTGCTATCACCCAGATCTTTAAACCCCAAGGATGTGGTGTAGTCACTCACCCGGAATTGGGCTTTGGGTTCTCTGACAATTTATCTGAAATAAAAGAAAGGAGGCCAGGATTTTGACACATCTCAACCCTTTAAACAAGTGTAAACTTGTTTAAACGCTCCCTATACTAGTTTAAACCAAAATATTTCAATATTCTTATGTAATTTCTCTGTAAAGCAAGAAAGATCTGAATACAAAGATCATAGATGCCTCTCACAAGAAAGACCCATGTTTATCTGTGTGTATAAAGAGTAAGAAAGCTATATATTATCTCTTATTGATTAGGGAGCCAAATGGATAATCTGATCCCACGTTTCTGTACTCCAAATTTGAACCATGGTAGCACTACATAGAAGAATTAGGACCTCTCACTTGAACATTGGTCAAACTTCAGACCCTAGAATAAACTCTCAGTTCTAACAAGAAACTATAGACATTAGAGGTTTGGGATTTTCAACCCATCCCCAACCTCTGAGGAGGGAGTAAGGCTGAAAGTGAAGTTCATCATCAATGGCCAACGATTTAATCAATCATGCTTATGTAATGAAGCCTCCACAAAAACCCCAAAAGGCAGAGTTTGGAGAGCTTCCAGGTAGCTGAACATGTGGAGGCTTACAGGAAGGTGAACGACACTTATCCATGTGCGGGAGAGGGTGTGAACCCCACGGGGCAGAAGCTCCCGCACATGAGACCCTTCCAGACCTCACCCTATGTATCTCTTCATCTGGCTGTTTATTTGTATCCTTTAAAGTATCCTTTGTAATAAATTGGTAAATGTAAGGAAAAAGAAAGAAAGGAAATATTGATAAATAGGTAGGACAAGAGTAAAATTTTTAAGTGGTTCTCATCAAAAGACAGTATTAAGAAAATCAATAAACAATCTGAAGTCTAAATAAATATTCCAGGAAGACATGGCCAGAAAATGATTATTTCCAGAATATATAAAGAACTCCCACAAATTAACAATGAAAGTACTGCACAATAATAAAATACAAAGAAATGAAATAATCAGTAAGCACTCATACAGACTGAATGTTTGTGCCCCCCAAAATTAATATGTTGGAACCTGTTGTGATTTTAATTTGTTATGGTTTCTTTCTAATTTGCTTTTGAGGTCTCTCTCTCGAGAGTGTTGATAAACTAAAGTAGCCCTTGTCTAGGAGATCCTCGACTGGGGGGAAAATTAAGTTTAGGTGTGCAGGTCAGCTTAGACATAATGAAGAAGTAAAACTAAAAATGAATAAAATGGAATGAATTTATTACTCATAGGTCCTAGAGAGGTTAGGGGTGTCAGTGGGAGGCAGAGAGGAAGTATGGAGGCAGCAGGGACGTCAACCAGCAGGTGGGGAGTGAGAGATAGAGGGTGGGTATGTGCAGAGGGGAAAGTCAGCAGTGCATTGGGTTTTGGGTTAGTGGACTGAGGAATAACCACACAGGGTGGGGAAGTTTCAACTAGGCCAAAGGTGATGGAGCACGACTTGTGTCAGGCCGAAAAATGGATGATGAGGCAGCAACTATATTAAACAAATTTATGACAGAACCTAACCCCGACGTGATGGCATTTGGAGTGGGGTTGTTAAGAGGTGACTGGGCAATGGGAACAGTGCCCTTTTAAAGGAGGGCCCCGAGAGCTCGCCCCTTCTGCCATGTGAGGACGCAGCTAGAAGGTGGCTATCTGTAAGCCAGGACGCGGGCCCTCGCTGGACACTGAATCTGCTGGCGGCTTGATCTTGGATTGCACAGCTTCCAGGACTGTGAGAAATAAATCTCATGCTGTTTATAAGCCACCGAATCTATGGCATTTTGTCATAGCAGCCCAAACAGACTAAGACAAGTACGTAAGATAGACTAAATATCATGAGTCCCTAGGGAGATGAAAATTAAATCTACATTCAGATGCTATTATCTCGGCTAGAAGATCTAAGAGCAAGCTATTGTTTATTGTCAAACTGTGGAGCAACTGGACCTTTGCACAGTGCTGGTGGGATCATAAAATGTCACAGTCACTTTGAAGACTTTTGATGGCTCAGCAGGTAAACCCATGGGTTTTTAGCAGAGAGAAGTGAAAACATAGGCCCACAAATGAGCCATACAAAAATGTTTGTAAAAATGTCTATAAACAGGAGAATATGTGAACAATTATGGGACATCCATATGAAGGAGTTTCACTCTACAATAAAAAGGAACTACTGACTGATAGCACAGCAATGTTAATGGATCTTTAAAACCTTATGCTGAGCAGTAGGAACCAGACCCTTTCCCCCAAATATAATTCTATTTATTTGAAATTCAGGAACAGAAAAAACTAAATTATGGTGATAGAAGTAAAAATGTGGTTTCCTCTGGGAAGAAGGGCTTGACTGGAAAGGGGCCCAAAGGGATTTTCTAGGATCATGGAAATGTTCTATTTATTGTAGGTGGTAGTTATATGGTGTATAAAATTCTCAAACTCACTGAAATGAATATATAATCTCGTGCATTTTATTATGTCAATTATACTTTAATAAAAATGAACTAAAAATAAAATAACCAATATATACAGAGATGTTCACATACATAATTAGATAAATTTTCACAAATTGGAAGAACCCATGAAACTAGCACCCATGTTAAGAAAAAGGGCATTACCCACATGCCAGGCCACTCTCGTACCTGCTCCCTGTCTCTACCAGCCGAAGTAACCATTATCCTGACATCTAAGTGCAAAGAGTAGTTTTGTATTTTACTTACATGGATCATTTAGTGTGTACTCTTGTATCTGGCTTATTTTAAACAATCTTAACTTTATGAAATTTAATTATTATGTGTAGCCATAGATCTTTATTCTCAGAGATGTTGGGTATTGCATTTTCTTTAATCATTGCATTTGTATATATTCAGCCTCTCAGGGCATGTTAGTGTCCAGTTAGTCTTTGTGGATTCCAAGTCTCAAGCAGTTGTCAGAGGGATTGGGAATAGGCTAGGCTGTAACTACAACAGACTCAGCTGTTGTGTAACAATTAGACAAGTACAAATAAATTTCTGCAGCAGCTGTAGAAATCTGGAAAATTAATTTTTATCTCTGTGTATCTTATTTTATTTTGGTTCTTTTTTGTTGAGGTACATTTTTCTACAATGAAATGCATTTACATGTTCAGTTTAATGTATTCTGAGAACTATATATATCTTTGTAACACAACAATATATAGAACATTTCCTTCACTTCAAAAGTCCCTTTGTGCCTCTTTCTAGTCAAATTACTCCTCTTAGAGACAACCACTTTCAGATACTTTTATCACTAATTAAATCATCCTGGACATGAAAACATATTATTTTCTCATAATATAAGAGGGACTTTAGTGTTATTAAACTTAAATATTCATTGAAGGAAAAGAACATAAATAAACAATTAAAAGCTGCAGTCAATTGAATCACATTTATAAATCAGCATACTGACACCAAGCAAATCAGTCATGGACTTTCACGCTGCTGAAATATGAAGGTGCTCCCAGTGAAAAAAGCCTTTGAGCCACACCTGCTGCAGCAGTGGACTGACAGAGGCACTTGCAATTTTTGAATTGTTTCATTTATGATATGAAAGAATAATAACATGTGGTCTGGTGGTTTGGCTGCACTCAATATGGCTGCAGGGTGCACTATTTGAAATCCAGGGTTTTTTTTCTAGCACAGATTTACTATTGCCTGCTGTCGGACACATGCAATTGGACAAATATTATTAATCAGGAAACTTTGTAATACCATTAAACAGACAAGGAACCTTATTCAATGTAAATTTTCCCAGAATCCAATTCCTCGGAGTACAGGAAGAAAGAGTTATGACTCTTGAGAGTGAATAGTTTTATCTTCCTGTCTGGAAGAAAAATATGTGAATGTATTTCACTGTAGATTTCTGCTGGAGACAAAAAAGTATACACCATAAAAAAGAAGTATACATCATACAAAAAGATGGGTGATAATTCGTTATCAGTAGTCACCATAACCCATAATAAATTTTATTTCTTATGAAACCTATGAGTCCATCTTATTAATAGATGCATTGGCTAAATATAGCAAGTGGTTGAATCATTAATGCCCTTCAATTTAACTCGTATTCATATCCAGATATGATTGTTATCCATCAAATTACAATAAGACCAAATAAGCATGGTTAGAGTCTTCAACCTTGTCAAAAAGCCATGGCATAACACAGGCAAACTGATATCAGCAAATTACATTTCCTGTTCTGGCACAGAAACATCTTACAGCTCAGTAACTGTGCACCTGCCTCTTCAGGCACAGGCAGGCTTTTAAGATATAAACTTGAAACAGAGCACAGCACGTTTTATGCAGAGGAAGAACTTCCAACATGCTGCTCCCCTGCCTTCTGAGAGTTGTCATAGTCTCTATCTGCCTTGGTAAGGATGGTAAGGATGGCCACAGATGCAGGACATGGGCTTTTCTCAGCTCCCAGATTTGGGGGTATAGGCAGGTGGTTATCGTCTAATGGGGTTTTAAAAAGTAGGGTAATGGAGGGGGGAATCAGAGCCCTGTCCCACATTAGTTCCTTACAACCCCATGGCTACCGCCAGGAGAATCAATCAAATTGTCTCTTCTTCCCTGTCTTTTCTTTCTTGCTCTCTCTTCTCCCTCTTTTTTTTTCCCCCCCAGGATCCAGCGTGTCTCAGAAGATAACTCAAGCTCGTGCTGCAGTTTCTATGCTGGAGAGGAAGGCTGTGACCTTGGATTGTGTATATGAAGCTACTGCTTTCAGTTATTATTTATTCTGGTACAAACAACCACCAAATGGAGAAATGATTCTGCTTATTGACCACGAGTCTTTTAATGAGCGGAATGCAATGAAAGGTCGGTATTCTCTGAACTTCCAGAAATCAGCCAGTTCCATCAGTCTCACCATCGCAGCCTTGCAGCTTGGGGACTCAGCAACGTATTTTTGCGCTCTGAGAGAAACCACAGTGAAATAGGTGCCTGCAGGAGCCCTATAAAACCTCTTATCAACATGAGGGATCCCCCAGCTGCGAACACATAGCGAGAACACTGGTGAGAGTCACAGTGTGGACAGGAAGAGACAGGAGCTGTCAGCAGAGATAGGGATTTAGAAGGGGGAGCTTCATTCTAAGAAAATGCCGTCTCCCTGGCTCAGAGAACATATCTAAACGTGTCATTTGTTAAAAGCATCTTTATCTTCAATTCTTCTTTATTATCATTAGTAAGCTATCATTAGGAGCTACTTTACTACCTACCTCCTAAAGACTCCAGATGGCCTCAATTTCAGACAACCCTGCACGAAATTTGTGTGCAGATTAGCTGTCTTAAAACTACTAGAACAGACATGCCCCTTTGCTATTGTTTGATGACATTCAATGGGAATTAACTTGGATTTGTTTTTATCTGGAATTCTAAACAGAAAGATATTCTTCCTTTTAAAAGGAATTTGTATATCATTGCACAAAAACTAATAATTTTACAAAAAGGGCAGTGTGTGTGTGTGTGTGTGTTTGGTGAGAGATAGAGAGAGACAGAAAGAGACAGATAGAGACAGAGACGAAAGCAGACAGAAAAGGAAGGGTGGAATTATGTAGCCAAGTCATGAAGTAATTAACTAGTTAAGTTTTGTAAATATACTAGATGAAAGTAAGCGAAGTTTTCCAGGGAAATATACCATCAAACTGGTTTTAACTGACCAACACCCAAGTGCACATATAGGAATAACATTCATCAGGTGTCAGGCAGATAGGAGGGGGAGGAGGAGATGGATATATACAAACATAATGAGTGTGATGTGCACTGTCTGGGGGCTGAACATGCTTGAAACTCTGACTCAGGGGTGGGCAAGGACAATATATGTAACCTAAACATTTGTATCCCCTTTATATGCTGAAATGAAAAAAGATAATAAAGCAAATAGATGTAAGTAGTTCACAAGGGAAATAGTCAAAGATTTGAAACAAGAAAAATACACCCTAGAATCTGGTGCAAGAAACAGTAATAATGAGAGATACTCAAGAAATGATTCCTGACATTTAGCAGAAAATTTAAAATACCAGACCTGAAATAATGGATTACCTCTATCATTTAAGAATTATTTCCAATCTGTTTGCTTTATACACATTTTGCAAGAGTCCCCAAGCATATATTGTGGTCTATAAGCCTTTGGTGGCTCTCTCCAAAGTCCAAGACAACAGGAAATGTTGCAAATAATATCCTTTATATCCTTATATCTATTTATGTATAGATTTAAAAAATTCCTATTATGCCTGTACAACTGTGGGCTCCATAGAGTCAGGAAATATGTATGTATTATACATCATTACACAGTACTTGGCATATAGTGTTTGCACATTAAATATCAAAGATCAAATGGATTGATAATATCGATAGATACAGAGCTTCTATTTTTTGGAAGCTGTTATATGAGTATAAGTCAATTATCTCTTGAATATCCTTTTCTAATTACCATAAGACCATCCCTTCTATTTGAATGTGTCATATATTTCCTTTCTTTTTACATATTTTTCTTATAGGGTACTCTTTACAGGTTTGCAGTTTAGGTGGTTTCCATCTTTTTGGCATAGACAGAGTCATCACCATCACCTGAGTGATTCTGTAGCAAGGTGTATATCCAATTCAGCTTCCTGTAGACTTGAAAGTCCCTCCTATACATGTGTGCTGATTCTTCTTGGCTTCAGCCACTGACGCCATCCCTCCGTCTCAACTCTTTTCTGGCTTATCTCCTGAAGTTTTTAGGATTTGAGCCTCAAATATTTATTACTATGGCTAGAGATATGAACCCTATAAAGCTGAGGCTGGTGGTGTGGGGGACAGGCTGACAGTAAACCACAATTGTCTGAGTTCATACTTTTCCTTTTCACCTTAATTCCGGGGACACAAATTTAGGTGTTTTCATACACTAGCTGCTGCTCTTGTGTAAAATTGGAGGGGTCGCACTCTCTGTTGCCATTTGTCTTTACCATTGTCATGATTTACTTTGCTTTTTTTTGTATGTTTTCTTTTTAGTCTAGTGACTTAGTTGATTTACTTATCTTCTGGATAGATATTTCCTTCCACTGTAAGTTCTAGCTTAAGACTTAAGGAAAATGAGCTTGTTTTTCTAATTTCCTGACTCTGGCTCCAAAGGCCAAATTATTTCAGTCATGAATAACTTAAAACTTTTGGATTTTTAACCCTTAAGAAGACTTGTAGAAAGTATTATCCTCAATTGTAATATTGATCTTTTCAAAATTCACCCATGAGAGCAAAAGCAGGACTTTATTCCTGGGAGAAGCATGACTGTATCCTGGGGAGCCAAGCTCTTTGGCCTTGAAACCGTGACTGTGAAAAGCAGTAGATGAAAGTATGTAATTTTAGCAAAAAGTAATAACAAAAAGAGGGATTTCTCATTCTCTGAACAATTTGCAGATAATTTTTTGTTTCTTCAAGAAACACATACCTACATATCAGGAAAGAAGTTATAGTTGAGGAAGGAAAATCTGTTTTAGTTCATTTTGATGACTTAAAGATAGATGGGTATTTTTCTTAGGGAATTTTAAAGTTTAAAAGAATGTGAATGTTAGGAAAATTTAAAGTTATCCTTGACAGTAAGACAGATAGAACTGTTTTCCAAATCTATAATTTTAAAAAATTGCCCCATAATACATGATAGGGGATTTCAGAGGGTGATGGGCTCAGAAAGGTTTGGCGTGGGTTCTATATTTTTAAGTTTATTTTTCAGGTAGAGAGATCATAGCAAGTATAAAAAAGGAAAATAAATTCCAGCCTCAAAATATAAAAGTTTATTTTTGTAAAAACTCTTCAACCTACATTTTGGTTATTCTTCTTTGAGGTAGTTACTTGATCACAGCAGATAGCTAAAGCTCAAGACAAAAATAACTACACATTCCCCTTTAAAACATATCTTTTAAAAAATAAACATCATAAAAATGAACTGAAAAATGGATCATAACTTAAATGTGTGATGTAAAACTATGAAATTTTAGGAAAAAACATAGGAGAAAATATTCAGGATATGGGGCCAGATGAAGAGTTCTTAGATTTGACACCAAAAGCATGATACACAAGGACAAATTGGACTTCATCAAAATTAAAAACTTTAGCTCTGTAGAAGATCCTGTTAAGAAGATTAAATGATTAGTTACAGATTAGGAGTAGATATTTACAAACCATGTATCTGGCACAGAATTATATCTAGACTATACAAAGAACTCCCAAAATTCAACAGTAAAAAGCAACTAACCAGTTAGAAAACAGGCAAAAGAGCCAGATATTTTTCCATGAAGGTATACAGATTGTAAATAAACATATGAAAAGATGATCAATATCATTAGGCACCAGGGAAATGTAAATTAAAACCACAATGTGATATTGTTATATAGCATACCTATCAAAATGGCTAAAATGAAAAAAAAATAGAGATAACACCAATTTCAGGAAAATTGGATCAGTCATATATTGCTGGTTAGGATATAAAATGGCTCAGGCACTCTGGAAAATATCTTGACAGTTTCTTATAAAATTAAACATGCCTTACCATATGACTCGGCAGTTACACTCTTGGACATTTATCCTAGAGAAACAGAAATATTAACCCATTTCTCAGATAAGGAAACTGAGGCTTAAGTAATTTTTGAGATGAAGGAATTTCTGAGATAAAGTAAAAGCGTCAGGTACCATGAAATGAAATGAGGGAGGGAAAAAAAAACTCTGGAGTTAACCAACTGGACAGTACTTCTTCAATTTTAGTATCCATTTCAGAATCACAAGAAAGAATTTATTTTTATAATATACTTCATCTCCATAGATTCTGATTCAATATGTCTGACATGAGGTGGGGAGTTTGCTTTTTTTAGTGAATTATCAGGTGATTTTGGTTCAAATGATTAAAAGATCTTACTTTGAAAAATACTGTAAATGGGAGACTGCTGCATTTTGGGAGGACGCATAATACAGGCCTGCAAGTGATTGTGTTAACTTAGATAACCGATTTTAGGGAACCACGAAACCCACCCGGGGTTGCCTAAAATGCAGGGAATGCCTTATTCTGATCAAACCATATTGATGCTGGTCAGTAGAAATCTCTTGTTTTAATAAAACAGAAGGTAATAATTTTTGTTTTCAATAACAAAAGGAAATTTATCCATGATTTTAGAAGCAGCAGAGAGAATTAGGGGATAGATAAGCCTTTTAGTTGTTAATTTCTCAATCAAAAAATGGGCCAGAACAGTTTATTCGATTCTGTAATATGGATAAAAGTTTTTTCATTCTTTATTTTTAATTAAAAAACAAAACCTCTATACCTTTTAAAAGCCATAAGCCAATTATCTCTTTTTTCCTCCTCTGTTCTAAAACTTATGATAAAAATTGCCACTCAATCAGTATAGATAAATAAAACTTAAATGTATTTTAATTGTTCTTTTACTCTTTCTGGATTCTTTACAACATTTTAAGTTTTATTAAAGAAAGCTGGTTTATAACACTTATAAAGCTTTGTTTATTGCAGAAGATAGCACAATAGTTTTCTAACCTCTGCCTTTATAGTTCTCATAATAATTCCTGCATAGACCACACTGACACTCATAATCGTTTCATGACCATGTTTAATCTGCTACATCCTCGCAGCCAGGCTTTCCTTTTTCTCCATCTGTGGTGAAGTTTGGTTGATGTGAGGCCTGTCATTGTTTCTTGTCCCCAAAGCTCACCTAATACTATATTCTTAATATTATTGGAATACATATACTGTATATCTATATTTATATATTTATAATCCATATGTGGTATATTATATATTCACATTTATATATTAATATTTATTATATAATGTATACTTATTGAAATATATGTATATACTTTTATTTTGTCTTTTGGAGAATTAGAAGCCTTTATTTAGAATAACTTACAGAGTCAAATAGGCTTTTTTCTCCCACCAGATGAAGATGATATACTATGGGGCATTTTCTGTTGTTATGAATTTGGCAACTAGGACCCAAAGTTAAGAACCAAGAGGCATTAAGCATTCACCGTTTTACATTAAGAATGGCCCTCAGACAGACATTCCCTCTAGGGTTTATGAAGAAACAACTGAAGAGGCTCTGCAACCCCCAATCCTCACCTCTTAGCTGATGTGAGGAGGTAGCTAGGGATGGGAGGAGTGGAGAGGAGAATATTACCAGAGTGTTCCCCTTTCCCACAAGCTACTTGAGGAGTCAACTAAAAAAAAAAATACTTGCAAAAACAGAGGACAGCTGAACAAGAAGGAAAAATGCATTGCATTTGTCTTTGCTTCTGAATCAGATTTGGATCTACCTTTGCATTTACTTAAGCAGAAAACAAGGAGACAGAATGGAAAGGGGCAGCTGTGGGCTGCCTGGGTTTCTCCCCCGGGCAAGGTGAGGAGGCACGAGTGAGCTCTGGGCAAGTGCCACCTCTGATAACCCAACCATCCTGCCAGAGCTGCACCCAGGAGAAGAGACAGTAGGGGGCTATGAGGGGTGCTTCTCAGTGGAGCCGACAGGAAGGGGAGACCCTTGCTGTGAGGAGCCCCTCAGGTCCCCTGGGTGCCCTCTCACATGGACACTCAGCACACAGAAGGCAACAGAGGTTGGCAACAGTTAAAAGGAAGAACATTTTTGCTGTTTTTTCCCCTTAATCTTTTTCTTTCATCCTAACTCCAAGGGAGTTAAAACCAAAGAAAAAACGGGGAGAAAGAGAACTGAGCAACCTCACTGTAGCCAGGGGTCAGGCCTGAAATGCGGAGAGCAGAGGAGAGGTGAAGATTGGAGTTTTATAAACAGACTGCACTGAGGTTTATTTAATAACTGAAAATGGCCCAGAGGTTTTGGGATTTTCTTTCCCAAACATCACTATGGGCTTAGGGTCCAGGGTCCCTCCAAAATCCCCACCATACTTAAGCCTCTTTGATACTTTTCCTTTGGTATTGTTTTCTCACTTCTCCCTCTCATTCCACCTAGAAAACTTTTATTTAGTCTCAGGTGGGCAGACTTGTATTATAGATATCATTGCTTACATTTATAGTTTATACCAGATTCTTTCATTTGCCTACAGAGCTAAAACTTTTAAAATAATATGGTAGAAAACACTTTATTTTCTTTTTCCAGCTATACCTCCTTTTCTGAAAGTGATGAGCATAGAATCACTCAACTAAAGATTATGGTTTAAAAAAAATGAAAAAAAGCAAAAACTCTGTTATTGCAAAAATTGTCTTGTCACAGATGGTGATCATTCTGAAAGCATGAATGACCAAAATTGGTTAAGTTCTTTCTGTAATATCATGAGCACATCTAAGCTATTCTCCTCCAAACCTGTAAAGTAATTTTTAAAAGCAAGGTGGTAGACTTGCCCAGGACCTGAATGAAAGCATTCATGTGTTTAGTCGCAAGAGAGGGCTGCTGTATCTGTCAATAAAATCCCTATTCAGTTGGGGAAAGAGTGTTTGGATAACATTCAATACTGAAGTTGTGCAGAAACAATGACAAATGATATACAGTACTTTATATTCTCTTTGTTATAAGCAGAATAGTCCATGCATAGCTTCCAACATTCAGTAATTTCTGGCCTTGTCACAATCTATTATGCAAAATTTTGCTTCCACCTAAAATAGGATGACACAGAAAGAGGAAGTAGCTATGTAGCTTTCAAGCTGAATTGATCTATTTTTGACATTGTTTAATAGTGGTTGAGAAAAGTAGAATTTTCTTTTTTCTTTTTTTTGGTGGGGAGAGAATTATTTTTCTCAGTCTATTTCAATTCTCTTACATTTAAAATGATAATGAGAAAAAGGTTTCCAGGCTACTCCCTCTTTCCTTCTTACAGTGATTTTTTTCCCCTCCCTCCTTTCTCTTCTACTCTGCATGTCAATTCTTGGGGCGTGCCACCGCTAAGTACACATGCAGAGAATGGGGAAAGACAGGTTAGGACAGGGTTTGTGGGGTATAAGAATCTGTTCCAGGCCTCTCTCTTTGGCTTCCAAATGACCATCTTCTCCCTGTATCTTCACATTATCTTCCCTCTCTGCATGTCTGTGTCCAGATTTCTGCTTTTATATTGCATTAGGGCCCACTTTCATGACTTAATTGCCTCTGTAAAAACCTCACTTCAAATAAAGTCACATTCTGAGGCACTGGGATTTAGGACTTCAACATATAAATTTCAGGGGGACACAATTTAGTCCATAACCCTCAGTGAAAGCTCACAGCAGAGCTTTCTTTGCTGTGAAGAATTTCCTGTGTCATTGTACCCAAAGGAAAATGGAAGGCAGAGCAATGGAGTCCTGCTTCTTGACCAGTGAGTCTAGATAACGCTGGCCATATTTGATTCTTTCTGTAGGACAGAAATGAGAAAAAACTGAAGCAGGGTGTGGAAGTCATGGAGAAAACTACCTCTAGGTACTGTATGAAGGGTTTTTTAATGAGTTCATGGAAAATACATATTAATATGAAAAAAGTATGCCTAGATTTCAATACTTTTTTGCACCAAAATAAACTCATACTAACTTGTTATAACATGTCTGAACAAGATCTATTAATAGTTTGAGGCCCTAAGAAAGATAAGACATCAGTTTAAAAAGACCCTCTATCAGAGCAACAAGAATTCTGCTAAAATTGAAACAAGCATATGCATCAAATATATAGTAAAATGTAAGTGGAAGAATAGTGAAATTATTGATGTTTTATGAAAAGTTTATGGGGAGAGCACCCCAAAGAAATCAGTAGTTTACAAATGGATAACTTGTTTTAAGAAAGGGACAAGAAGATGTTGAAGATGAAGCCCACAGTGGCAGACTGTCCCCATCAATTTTCAAGGAAAACATTTATCTTGTTTGTGCGCTAATTGAAGAGACTGATGACTAACAGTAGAAATGATAGCTGACACCACAGACATCTTAATTGGTTCAGCTTATACATTTCTGACTGAAAATTAAAGTTGAGCAAACTTTCCACTCAATGGGTGCCATAATTGTTATGCTCAGATCATCTGCAGATAAGAGCAGAGCTTTCAATGGAAATTTTAAACCAATGGGGTCGAGATCCTGAAGCATTTCTTGGGAGAATTATAACAGGAGATAAAACATAGCTTTGCCAGTATGATCCTGAAGACAAAACATAATCAAAGCACTGGCAACCAAGAGGTGGGAGTGGTCCAGCCAAAGCAAAAACAGACCAGTCAGGAGAAAAAGTCATGATTATTTGGGATGCTCAAAGTGTTTTGCTAGTTGACTTTCTGGAGGGCCAGAGAACTGTTAACATCTGCCTATTATGAGAGTATTTTGAGAAGCTTTAGCAGAAAAATGCCTGGGAAGCCTTCACTAGAGAGTCCTTCTCCACCAGGACAATGCTGTTGCTCATTCCTCTCTACTAACAAGGGCAATTTTGTGAGAGTATCAATGGGACATCATTAGGCATCTACCTTACTGTCCTGATTTGGCTCCTTCTGACTTCTTTTTGTTTCCTAATCTTAAAAAGTATTTAAAAGACACCCATTTTTCTTCAGTTACTAATGTAAAAAAGATTGCATCGGCATGGTTAAATTCCCAAGGTGCTCAGTTCTTTAGGGATGGACTAAATGGCTAATAATATCACTTACAAAATTATCTTGAACTTGTTGGAGCTTGTGTTGAGAAATAAAGTTTATATTTTTTAGTTTTATCATTTAATTCCACTTTCAATGAAATTTTTGAAGTCTCCTCATATTTTGACTTAAAAAAAATCTGCCTTGATTTGGGGGTATGTAGATAATCTAATGTTTTTCTTCCTTCGAGATTATGTGTAATGCTAAAACCACACAGTCTGACTCCTTGGATAGTGCTGAAAAAACGAGGAGTGAACATGCCCTGTTCCCACTGCACCACTGGAAGAAATGAAAACACAATCTGGAATGGACAGTTTGATAACCATGGCCCACAGTATCTGACTTTAGATTTAAAGAACATGGTGAGCAATAAAATGTCTTCATTGCCCATCCCTGTACGCTGGTTTCACACCAGATTACCCTGAAAAACAGCGCGTGCATTACTGCATTGAGAGACATGCAAGTGGGGCACATTGGGCCACACTGTCTCGCTGGTGGAGAGAGGAGATAACTTTCATTTAAAGAGGTCATTGCATGAGATACTGTGATATTAATGGAATAAGATGGCAAATAAAACAAGAAGAAGGAAAGGAGAAAAAATAAGGAAAATGCACATGAAATCAAGAATTGGGGCAGGAAATAAAAAACAGGGAGTAGGAGGAGCCCGGATATTCTCCTTTTTCCAATCTAACATTTTCATTCTTGCTAAAGGTCTAGTGTAAAGTTCATAAATTGAGCATTATTCCTCTGAGAAATGTCTGGGTTCTCTCAAGTTTTTCAACTACTGCACATGCATTTGAGAAATAGATGGACCTTGAAAGTTTGCTAGAAAGAAACAGTTATATTAATATTTCTTATTTCAACTTAGGTTTCCATGTACCTGTTAAGTGCTCAGTTTTATCATTAATCAAGTTATAAATTAATATTTAATTGTTTACATATTTAAGAAATATAGAATAAAAAGCAATACTCCATTTATTTGCCACTGACAAAGTTCTCAGTCACTATTAAAGGTTTGGTGAACACATGTCCACTGCTTCTATACATTTAGATACAAACTCATAATAAACTTACTTTTGAAAAACAAAACTGGGACCACACTATATGCAAAATACTGTGATTTGATTGAATACATCAGAGAAATCTTTGCAAGTCAAAAAATTTAACCTGCCTTATTCTTTTTCATGATAGTGCAGTATATAGTCTGATGTATTGACTATTTGTGTTGAAAAGGTATTTAAAGTTTTTTTCACTTTTTTCACTACTGCATACAATATACAGTTTTATGCATATATTTATGAATATTTCTTAAGAAAAAATTCCTGGCCAAATAGAATTTCTGCATCCAATGATATGTAAATAACTCCTGTGATCTTTAATAGTTTATGGTTCAGCTATCAAGATATGAGATTGCTTATTTCCTGACATCACAAACAACTGAATGTTAATATTATGGTTCTTAACTCTTTTTGCAATCTGGTAAGTGATAAATGGTAGAAAAAGGATTTTCACATAAGTGTGAGTTAGGAGAAACTGGTCCTTAAGGGCTAAATGGTTATAGGAATCTGGAGAAAGTGGTTGTCACTGTATGGTAAAAACTTACAGTTATTCTTTTCTAGTATAAGCATTTAAGAATATAAATTTCTTTCTAGGCACTGATTTGGTTGTAGTCTACAAATTTGATATTTAAACATTTTTGTTTATTTTTTTTATTTTTATTTTTTTTTTGAGACAGAGTTTCACTTTATTGCCCAGGCTAGAGTGAGTGCCGTGGCATCAGCCTAGCTCACAGCAACCTCAAACTCCTGGGCTCAAGCAATCCTGCTGCCTCAGCCTCCCAAGTAGCTGGGACTACAGGCATGTGCCACCATGCCCGGCTA